>CM053273.1:36745396-36765674 GCA_028583415.1 Protea cynaroides
TCTCAAGTCTTGTGCATTAGCATCGTCGTATCGCCATTACTTTAGCGAACTATTATGTCGTAGAATATCGGGGGGAGGTGGTCTCGGTCCTTGTAGTCTCGACTCTACTTGGGGGGCCTTAGCTCTATCTCTATGGACATTCTGAGGGATGCTGGGGTGAGGCCTTGGATACACTTTTTGGCATTAGGATTGGTTAGTTGTGAGCCCAGTTTGCAAGCCCTCGCTAACAGGGGCTTACGTGTTGGTATAGTATTATATAGCAATAAACGTTAACCTTTGTTGTATAATGTCATGATTAGGGTGGATGGGGACGACGATAAACGTTAACCTTCGGGTGGACTTCCACACCCTGTGTATAGAGGCGGGGTCAATAAACGTTAACCTTTGACCACCCAACCTTTCTATTGCGCATTGCAAACTATAAACCAGACCAAAGATATGAATTGATTGCATGCATATGTATTGTTGCATTGTTTTGTCTACTCACTGAGCCGTGATGTGTGCTCACCCCTCGACGTCGAATATTTTTAGTTGATGATGCAGGTTATACGGTTGAAGATTTTATGAATGCTCCAGTATACGGGAACGTGGCGGCGATGGAAGTTGAAGCTGAAGTAGATACACATGACTCCTCTTGCGAGTGCAATTCATGTGTATTCGATTAGATATTTTCTTAGGTTTCTTTATTTGAATTTAATAAAGACATGTATTTTATAGTTATTTATGTCTCAGTTGACACAGAATAATTTACTATTTAATATTTATATCACATTAGATTCTCAGTTCATTTTATTATAAGATTTCTGCTATTGTGTATTTACTCTGATTATGATTATGGATGTATGGGAGTTTAGATAACGTGGGGATAGCCTACTCGAGATCCTGGTTGAACCGTTGGTTTGCTAGCGGTTCATCACACCATTCTGTACAGTGTGGAATTGGGGTGTCATAGAGTATGCATGAACAATAATAATAACTGAAAGTAAAGATGACAAGCGAGTATGCACAAACATCAGTCCATGGAATCATATTATTAACAATGTTTTACTGTTATTAAATTATTAGGGTTTAGGTCCGATTCTCTTACCTGACGCTTGATTGATAGCTTTCTCCGTGTCACAGAATCCAAACTTGCTATCACAAGGTCCTACACGATGTTAGGGTTGAGTTAGAATAGTTTTTGTTAGGGTTTACGTTGGTAAAAGAACCAACAAGGTTAAAACACTCCTCACAATGCAGACTGGTAGCTGGTACCGGTCGCAGGTTCCGGCCGTGGCTTTATGGGGAAAGGTGCGACCGGTATGGTCGATCGGTCCCCACAGACCAGTCTCCGGGAGATACCGGTCTCAGGTACCGGTCGCATAGGGTGCGACCGGTATGGTCGACCGGTATGTCTCCGGAAGACCATACGCTCGGTTCTCGTCTTTCGTCAGTCACCCCCTATTGATTCTAGGGTTTCTCCTATACATTCTAGGTCTGAGCATTGAGGTAGAGTTGTTTCCAACTCCATTCAAGTCTTAGTTTTGATGATCTTCAACCTAAAACTTGAATTTAGGGTTTACCGACTGGATTAGGGTTTGACGGCAAATTCAGATTTAGATCAACAGTTCGCCTTACATGATATTGATCTAATCATGACTAACCATTCTAGAACGCTTAACGTAGAGGAAGGTTTAAGCACTTACCGTTGGTTCGTGGTAGAGTGTTCTTCGTCCAACGGCAATGGCGGCTCTTCCCTCTCCTTCCTTAGCTCCTTCTCCTTCTTCGATCTCTTTCTCCTCTCTAGGGTTTGTGAGGATCAATAAAAGGGATTTAAGGAGGTTTAGGGGTCCTTATATAGCCTAGGGTTGAGTTTAGGAAGCCCCTTAACATTAGGAAAGTCCTTCGGTTCAGAATTTGGAAAGTGGGTCCCGCAGAGATCCGTTTTAAGATCTAAGTGGTCTGCCTGCGCAAGCTATACCGGTCGACCGGTACCATCGACCGGTATGAAATATTTATCATACATGTCCGTTTTCATACCTGGTTGTCATCCGTTCATCCCGTCTGGCCTGGTGATGATTGGAAGACCTGTTACGACATGAATTAAAGGTTTAGATCGGATTCATGGAGTGCGGGTCTTACACCTAAAATCAGGGTTCTCTCTCATTCAAATTAGCAAGGAGGGCGGAGAGGCTAAGAGCAGGGGACGTGCAAGAGTGAAATCGAGTGAGAGGGTGAGCAAAGGGACCTTGGGAGAAGTTGAGAGGAGATGAGAGAAAATATGGGAGAATGGAGAAGAGCTATCTCGGCTAGGTGATAGTGAGAGGAAAATAAAAAAGAGTGGGAAGCAGTTGGAGATTGTGGATAATGAAGAGAAGAAATGGGAAAGGGAATAGCGGATTTCGGTGAAGGGTTTGTTGGCGCTTGGGAAGGAAGATAGAGGGAGTATTCTGGAGAGGTGAGCCGTAGTTTTAAAGGGGCTGTGGTGTCGATTGGTTGCAGTAGAGAGAAAGGGTGAGAGCAGAGGAAGATAAGAAGAAGAACTGAGAGGGTGAAAGTGGTGTTGCTGCTTGCGGGTCGGGGCTGAGTGAGAGAGAGTGAAGAAGAAGAGGCAGAGTACTAGTAGAAGAAGAATCGGCATTTGAAGCAGAGAGGAGAAGGAGAAGAATGACAAGTTGCAGCTTGAATTTCAAAATTTGATCGACTGAATCTACTAACGCTCCGATAGATTCTAGGGAAAATTACACAGACACCCCCTCTACAGTTGAGAAAATACACAGAACTACCCTGTATTTATAAAAGCTACACAGACTACCCCTCTAACAATGCTTTCATACACTCTCACCGACACCGTTACTTACAACTTAACGGGAGAATGTCAAAAATATTTTAAGACAAAAATACCCTTAATAAATGTAAAATGACCTGAATGAGTTTATTGTTAAGTTCTCCAAAAAAAAAAAAAACCGAAGTTCATCTTTCTTCTCCACGAGTTGCCGTTTTCAGATAATTTAGACAGTTGCAGTGATTGTATTACTAGGATTGGTGGGATTCAGAGGAGTCAAGTGCAACCGTACAGGCAAGGTTTTGGAATCGGTTTCCTCTTTCAGTTACGAAGCTATAAATTGCAGAAAACACAGCGCATCACTGACAGAGTTTGGAGGAGTGGGAGATGAAAAAAACATCCAATACCATGGCTTTCCGCAAGGCCATCGAATATCTCAGATAGTTTGAATCAGACGGTGAATCCCAGTTAATTGTTCCTCCTGGAAAATGGCTAACTGGAAGCTTCAACCTTACCAGCAGCTTTTTCACTCTGTTTCTCCACAAGAGGATGCCATTATCCTCGCTTCCCAGGTCTCTGTTTAATCTATATTAATGTTTCTTCTGTTTTTCCTCTGTTCTCTGGTTGGGTTTATGATTATTTTAACTTGATATGTGTTTGTTAGGATGAGAAGGACTATCCAGTGATTCCTTATCTGCCCTCCTATGGAAGAAGAAGAGATTTACCTAGTCCAAGATATGCTGCGTTCATCTTGGCGCAAATCCAACAGATGTTGTAATTACAGGTATAGATAGATACCTGTAATGGCTGTAATGGATTCTGTGTTTGTGGGTTTTCTCGCTCATTGATTTATTGTGATGGGTTTACTGGATTTCAGGTAATAACGGCACGATCGATGGCCAAGGTGCTTCCTGGTGGCATAAATCCCGCAAGAACAAGTTGAATTACACTCGACCTTAGCTGATTGAGATCATGTATTCTGACCAACTTCAGATATCCAATCTGACCCTTGTCAATTCTCCAAATTGGTTTGTTCGTCCTGTTTATAGCAGCTTTGATCCTATTTTTACTTAAAATGAATCTCATTCTTCTCCATGAACAAGATTCCAGTTTTGATCAAAACTTTGTGAGTGCAGCAACCTGTTAGTGCTAAGCCTTACCATCACACCAATTGATTCACCAAACACTGATGGGATCGACCTAGGTTCGTCCGAGACATGGAGAAGAAAACGGCAACACATGGAGAAGAAAGATGAACTTAGGGTTTTTTTTGAGAACCTAACAATAAACCCATTTAGGTCATTTTATATTTATTAAGGGTATTTTTATCTTAAAAAAATTTGACATTCTCCTATTAAGTTAGTGCATTTTTTCCTACTCGGACCCGACTTTGGGTTGTACCAAGTCTGAAACCAAGTGGATTTATTTTTTGACCCATACTACCCCGCTATTATATACTTATCACGATACATCCTATCTGTATACTTATTCCAGTTATTGATATATTCTTCATTCAGATATTATTCATTTAAGGATATATCTTTCAACATAATAGTTATATGACAGGTAGGTTTTTTTATCGGATAACTACGTCCATGAGCTCTAGGTTTTAACTTTTTCATGGTAGTACCCTCATTGACCTCGGCTTGTATGAAAGCATTGTTAGAGGGGTAGTCTGTATACTTTTGTAAAGACAGGATAATTCTGTGTATTTTCTCAACTATAAAGGAGTGTCTGTGTAATTTTCCCTAGATTCTATTTAGCCTCGGTTTAGGGACTGTTTTGTTGAGTTTTCTCATGTAAGTTCCCTCTTCTATTTAGATTGTTTTGCTTAAGTCTTCTATTTAGGGTGTATGTTGTGTGGTTTGTTTCTTTTGTTAGTTGGGGATAGGCTTCGGTAAGGTTTGTTGGTTTTCTTTTGTTATTTTTATTAAGCCCGTAGGTTTTGTTTGGTTATTTTTATTAAGCTTGTAACAGTTTCTTTGGTTCGGTTAGGGCAAGTCCGAGATTCACTCTCATGCTTATTTTTGTTTCTCAAAGTTCTTCTCCCCCCTGTGTATCCCCCTGCAGATTTGAATTCGAGTAGAATGGAGTCTATTTTGTCTTCTCGGCCTTTTGATTCTTCACAGAAATAGATCAGTTAGAATGAGGGGGTGCAAGGGGAAGAATTCACTGTTTTGACTTAATTTGATTAGTTTGTTTAGTTTGAGGCAATTTACAATCGAGTAGGCGCTTGATGTAGTTTGAGAAAGTTTGATCTCCTAGCTTTGTTCAATGGGGCAGTAGGGACTGACTGGGTTTCCATTGGGATAGAAAGGGGCGTTTAGCTTGTTTTGTTTAAATCTGTATGTATGCTCCAGTAATCTCATTCCTGTTTTAGTTTTAGTTTGCCATGGGGTTTGGAATAATTAGTGTAAATATGGTTTGGTCCGTAGGTTTGGTTCAGTCCATAGGTTAGTTTGTTTTGGTTCATGGGTGTTGGTTTGGTCCATAGGTTGGTTCGGTCCATAGGTTAGTCTGTTTCGGTTAGCTAGGGTGTTTATGATATTGGTTTGTTTGCTTGAGTTTACTTTGTTTTCTTTGTACAAGGGTCTGGTCTGTGTTTTTTTTAGGTTGATTAGGTTGTTTTGTGGGTTTGGTTTAGTTAAGGCTAGTTCAGTCTGGTTGGGCTTACATGGCCAGGATTAGGTTTGGGCTTGCATGGTTAGGTTAGAATTTGGTTAGGGTTTGGTTCCGTTAAGTTTGGTCTGTTTTAGTTGGTTTAGGTAGGGTTGGTTCTGGTTAGTCTAGGTTTATGTCTATGGGGTCTGGTTTTAATTGGTCTAGTCAAGGTGGTCCCGGTCGGTTTAGGTTTCAGGTTCACATGGTCTGATTTGGTTTGGTTTAGTCCAGGCTGATTTCAGTCTAAGTTGGCTTTTTGTTGCTCCTTTGATTATCTTTAATTCTGGTTTTAGAGTGATGCCCCCCCCGCTAACCAAGTTTCCACCACCTTTCTTTTATTTTATTTCTTTTGTTTATCTGTTTGTTATTATTAACAAAGCAAAGTCCATTTCGGTTAAAGTCAATTTTTTTTTTTTTTTTTTAATGTTTACTTTTGTTATCGTAGTATAGTTTTCGGTGTTGTCAGCATTCATTCTTTATTTTTCTTATTTTTGTTTGTTCTTATATATATATATATTTGTTCATGTATAACCCAATGTCTAACTTCATCTCGGACTTGATCTAAATAACTGATAGGATTGGCTTTTGTCCATATGCCTAATATGACTTCTTATTCATTCTCTTGTTACCTCATTTTAGTGTTATTGTTTCATTTAACTTGATGTTCAAATTCATAATTAATTCATGCTAGGCTATATTCTTAGACTATGATATAACATATTGTCTGTGCTTGTTACTTTTCATGATTATCGAATGACTTCATCAATGCTTAATCCAATGCATGCCCCTCATCCCCAAGTGATGTATCCCATTTTTTTTACACATCCATCTTGTTATAGATGTATGCATAGGGACATTGTGCATGGGTGCATCACCGGCCCCACATGGATGACTGTGATATCCCATGATATGATTGCTTAGGGGACTCCCACGAGTCCAACCGCCACACGGGAACCAAGATCCTGTGTCGACTTATGTGGGCCCATTTAGCTTGAGGCCCACCTCAATCTTAGGATTGGATCTAAGAGTGAATGGGAAATCGATTATACAAATATATTAATGAAATATTTGTTGGGTAAACGTATGCTTAAGATTGGTGGGCTTATGGGGAATGTCACTTTGTTACCCCAAGAGTGGGATGTGAGTGAGGTTTAGCAAACCGTTATTGTGTATGGAGAGTTGAGGCTTTTGCCTCTCTTGAGTGTTGCCACGCGTGATCCATGGCTTGTCAATCCGTGGGAACTACGTCGACCTGATTCTCAAATAAGATACGTAGGCAGTGGGAAGCTGTTGCTTTGCATACAGTCAAACCGAGATAAGTTCCATATGTTATGGGATTACCTCATCGAGAGGACTCCTTATGGTGGGAGTACCTCAACACCGAGATGTGTTCCACCATTGTGGCAGCATCTCACCACGCAAGATGTGTTCCACCATTATGGGAGCATCTCACCCTTTGAATGTGTTCTAATATTTTGGAAGCATCACTTGTTGCACACACTCGGTACACACAATCCTGTCCAAACTACGTTTGGCCTGATTCCCGTCGCATAGGGATACGTAGGCAGTTTGGGATATTGTCCAAGCCTAGTCATAACCTTGTTGATATTTTTGTATTTTTTTTTTCTATTTTGGTTTTGTGTATCATCCCTTCTTATTAATTATTCCTCCATCTATTCATTTTGTGTATTTCATTTTTGTATACATACTATCAATTGCAGAATTGTTAACTCATTAGCATAATGTAATTAGCTTAGTGAGAAATTAGAAACCAATTAGGATTCCCACTTTGTACAGTGTAGCCTAGGTTAGACAACCCCAAAGTATGCATAAACTGTAGGGAAAGATAGACGCTTACCCGCCATTGGTGAAAACAGTTGGCCAATCCATTGAGTGAGTCATTAGAGTTTCTCCACGTGAGAAACAACATTTATAAGTGTTGGTCCTTATCTAGGTGGAAACTCCAGATTTTACCTTCTATTGGCGTGAGTAGATGAGATCTAAAGGTGAAAGCCTTCTTGATCTTCATTGAGTGTAGACAACTTGAATGTCTAACAATTTTAAAAGAGGATCCACTATCCATTATCATAAAAAAGGGAATTTTATCAATTTCTCGCCATCGTCCTCACAGTATCATAACCTTATTCAAGATTCTTTGCTTGTAGTTAGAAGAACGTATGGTTTTCTAATTATAGTCTTCGAATACCATAAATCAATGGATATGGATGTGAGCGATATCGCTGGCGGTACTAGCAGTACTATAGTTGGCTGTAGTAGTTAAGGGCATATTTGATGTAGAGATTTTATTTTTATTTTGTTTCCTTTTGTGTTTTGATTAGGTCTCTTATTTGAATCTCTTGTAACCTATTATACAACATGACTTTAGCATTGAGTCAATAAATGATCTACCGTTTCTTCTTCTCCTTTTCTCAAAACTATCATGGTATTAGAACAGGTTTTTTGAATTGATCCAGAACTTCGTTACGAATCTTACAGCAAGTATCGACATCTCTGTTTCTTCTTATTTGTACTTCACCATCGCACGTTGCAGAAATCTACTCATCGTTTCTTCCTCCTCTTGGCATCGGAAAAGGAACCTGTAGTTTAAATGACCTAAAAGTTAAAAGTTTCAAAAGTTTTCAAATTAAAAATTCAAAGTATATCTTTTTTTGTTTTGGTAGGAAATTTTGGAGCTTGTTTTTTAGTTGGTACAAGCAATGTAGGAAGTTTTAATCCCACATTGCTTAGGGACTTTGGAAAAGGACAATATATATGTAAGGGATGATCCTTAACATCTTGAGCCCTTAAAAGAAAGGCTCTCTCTTCAGAAAGGAGACCGTAGGTTCTGGTTTGCCTTTAACTCACGCACCGCGCAGCGCCGGGCCGGGCCAGGTCTCTGGCGTAGGCATGGGCATGGGCGTGGGTGTGGGTGTGGGTCAGATTTGATGTGCCCATTCAATGGTGTCTCTTTGGAAAAGACACAAATGCCATAAGATGTGTCCCTGCTGATACATATAGGTGTTTATGCATGGTTAGATACCTGATGCAGTCCAAGGACCAGCTGTGAACCAGTTCAAGAACCAACATATGGACCAGCCGACATTGGTCCATGGAACCAACCCAAACACTGTTCAGAGTACTGTTCACGTGAACAGTACCAGCAGATATTTTTTGAAATATTTTGTTTCTTTTGTTTCACTCCCTCGTTATTTCTTTCCTAAAATATAGGCTAGTTAGTTTAGAAGTTTTAATTACTTAGAGACTAAGTATTTCCTTGAATCTAGTTTCCTAAAAGTAGTTAGAAACTTTCCTATTTTCTAGTTTTGGAAATTTTCCTAAACTTTGTTTTTAAAGACTTCCTACTCTATTAAGGAAGTTAGCCTTTGTTTTCTAATTTGATCTGTAATTTGCAAGCTATAAATAAGAGACCAAGGGTTGGCGGCAGCTAGAGAGATTTTCCAGAAAAGAGAATAGAAAAAATTCTATATTTCTAGTTGAGTCTCTAAGGTTGTAAGACTCAACCACTTATTTCTTTTTCTTCCTTTTGAGATTCTAATTTTTGTTTTGGTTTACCATCATTCAATATTGGCTGGCGATACTGATTTTCTACAGAGAACATTAAAGATTTGCTGATTTGCTCCAAGCTTCATTGACATCAACTAAACCATAACCAAATCTGGGCGGTAAGTTGTACAACCCTATTACAACATCTATAAGTGTTTCAGCCCTCTTCTGATCGACTTCAAACTCCTTCTAGTGTTCATAATCGAAGTTAAAAAGAACTTCTATAAATTTCAAGCTCATTTAACGGCTGGATTATCAGATAAGTTGATTCTTATATTGATTCCTAAATCTATTTTCTATTAGACTGTGTAAGATCTTGTAGCCAAGAGGGATTGTTAATTTGAGTTGTCTTAAACCCTTTTTGCCACCAATTTGGTATCAGAGAATGGTTGAGGAGAGTTTTAACTCTCCTAATTAGCCTAATAACCCCAATAACCCTATTAATTTGGTTATCCAACAATTGACAAAATGGATGCAAAGCTAGATAATATGGATGAAAGAATGAATAGTTTGGAGGAAAGAATTAACCCTAGGCCGGCTAGAAGAGAAGCCCTTAAAAGAGAAACTCCTATAGGCAACCTAGTGCTAAGATCTATTGTTAGGGCTCTCCAAAGAGTCCCTAGAGAGGACTATCAAGATCTACTAGATGATGAGTATGATAGGAGACTTTTCCGATATGAAATTTCACATAAAGTAAGGTGGACTTGAAAGATTTCTATAGTACGCGAGACCCACATGCCTTTCTTGACTGGTTGTGTGTATGAGATGATTATTTCGATTGGTTTGATCTTTTCGAACCATAAAAATTAAAATTAACATGATCCAAACTTTTAGGAACTGCCCGTGAGTGGTGGAAAGTCCATAAACAGAAGTTCAGAGTTCGAGGACAAGAGCCTAGGACTTGGAAAGATATGAAGTATGAATTAACGAGAGAATACATACTTGCACATATCCAAATAAGGCTCTTCTATTGACAAAGTTACCACCAAGTGGCATGTATAACTGAAGAAAACCTGACACAACCATCTATAAAATTCAATTCGCAAGTTAACGAGGGGTGAAAGCCTAATGCTAAAGATATTGGCGTGAAGGCGGTGCAGGGCGACAGCGGTGTATGATCTATTGGGCGTGCTCACACTCTCATGTATGGAGGTGTGGTGGCCGTCTATCCTGCCATAGCACATTGCAAACTTAAACTAGACCAAAGATATAAATATGATATCATGCATATGTTTGTTGTATTATTTTGTTTACTCATTGAGCTAAGTTGTGAGTGATGCAGTCCAAGTCTACTCCAGAAGGGGCCGAAAGAAGAAAGAATCTCCCAAAATTGGGCCAGGCCCAATTGGCTGACCAATCACCCCCACTGTTCATGTGAACAGTGTTCACGGTACTGTTCACGTGAAGAGTACCAGCAACAGATTTTTTACTCTTTTTTTATTTCTTTCCTAAAATATAGTGTTAGTTATTTAGAATTTTAATTATTTGGAAACTAAGAACTTTCTTAAATTTAGTTTCCTAAAAGTGTTTAAAAACTTTCCTATTTTTTATTTTGAAAACTTTCCTATTCTCTAAAAAGGAAGTTTCTGTTTTAGTTAGGATTTCCTATTATTTTGTAATCTTGCAAATTATATAAGTAAGAAGTAAAAGAAGACTGGCGATTTAGACCCGAAAAAAGAAGAGAGTTTAGCTCTCGATTTTCGGTTGAGTCTCATAGGTTGTGAGACTCAACCGAAATATTCTATTTTATGGTTTTCTTGTCCTTCTGTTAATTCCTTCAAGTTCTTATTATTGCATACTGAATTGCGATACCATTAAGTGCTGATTTGATCAACGAAAGCTCGTGGGATTAAAGATTAAAATCATATCGACTAGCTTTAACTAAACCAGTCCCGTTTTCAGATGATAGGTAGTTTTCAAAAAATCACATCTCTCATCTGTGATCGGATCATCTCCAACTTTGGATATGTCTTCAAGTACATCCTAAAGATCATTTCCTTCAAGTTTGAAGAACAACCAACGGTCAGATTCTCAGATAAACCGAATTTTCTTTAAAGTCTCTATTCTGATTTCTGGGTTGGGTTAAAGAAAGATCCTGCAACAAAGGGAATTAATTAGGATTGTCATCATTGAATCCCCTTTGCCATCAATTGGTATCAGAGCCAGGCTATCAGTAACATTTTCAACGTTGCTGATTTGACTCTCTACACGGGTCATCATTCTGACGAGGGAGATACGGAACATACTTTACGTCTTCCACAGTTTGTTGTTCCTTCCGCTGACCAAATTGAAGATTATCTTGATTCCAAGTATACTATGACTTGCAATGGTGGAGGTTACCAGTCATTCTTAATCAAGTGGAAAGGGCACCCACGTAGTGACAGCACGTGGATACATGAAGATGACTTCAAGTGCATCGACCCTGATTTTCATGATCACTACATGTCTTTCCTCCATTCGTCGGAGACGAATGTTTCTAAGCCGGGGGGAGCTGATGCAGTCCATGTCTACTCCAGAAGGGGCCGAAAGAAGAAAGAATCTCCCAAAATTGGGCCAGGCCCAATTGGCTGACCAATCACCCTCACTGTTCACGTGAACAGTGTTCACGGTACTGTTCACGTGAATAGTACCAGCAGCAGATTTTTCACTCTTTTTTTATTTCTTTCCTAAAATATAGTGTTAGTTATTTAGAATTTTAATTGTTTGGAAACTAAGAACTTTCTTAAATTTAGTTTCCTAAAAGTGTTTAGAAACTTTCCTATTTTTTATTTTGGAAACTTTCCTATTCTCTAAAAAGGAAGTTTCTGTTTTAGTTAGGATTTCCTATTATTTTGTAATCTTGCAAATTATATAAGTAAGAAGTAAAAGAAGACTGGGGCAGATTTAGACCAGAAAAAAGAAGAGAGTTTAGCTCCTGATTTTCTGGTTGAGTCTCATAGGTTGTGAGACTCAACCGAAATATTCTGTTTTATGATTTTCTTGTCCTTCTGTTAATTCCTTCAAGTTCTTATTATTGCATACTGAATTACGATACCATTAAGTGCTGATTTGATCAACGAAAGCTCGTGGGATTAAAGATTAAAATCATATCGACCAGCTCTAACTAAACCAGTCCCGTTTTCAGATGATAGATAGTTTTCAAAAAATCACATCTCTCTCATCTGTGATCGGATCATCTTCAACTTTGGATATGTCTTTAAGTACATCCTAAAGATCATTTCCTTCAAGTTTGAAGAACAACCAATGGTCAGATTCTCAGATAAGCCGAATTTTCTTTAAAGTCTCTATTCTGATTTCTGGGATTGGGTTAAAGAAAGATCCTGCAACAAAGGGAATTAATTAGGATTGTCATACTTGAATCCCCTTTGCCATCAGTGAGCTCACCCCATAATATCGTATTCTTTTAGCTAATGATGCAGGTGCAACTATCGAAGATAATGTTAATGAGCCATCGTATGGACATGTGGCAGCTATAGATGTGCATGTGGTGGAGGATGAGTGGAGGATGAGCATGACTCGTCATGCAAGTGTTTTTACTGTGTTTATGCTTAGTTTATTTTCGTATTTTGTTTTACGGATTGTAATCAGATATTTATTTACGTTTTGGTTAACATTGGATAACTGAATTATTTATTTATTTATCATGTTAGACACTCAGTTCATTAATAAAGACTTCCACTTATTTACTATTATCTCTAATTATGTGTATTATATGGTTTGATTGTTGGTACGATCCTATGTGATCCTGACTTGAACCGTTGATTCATATGACGGTTCATCCAACTTTTGCTTCGACCAGAATTGGGGTGTGACATGCTCACTTCGAACCAGCAAGTTAAAGGACCACCTCATCCTGGCTATCTATAATTTTCACAAGGTCTACAACACTTACAATACCAACATCCTCTTTCAACGGCATCCAATGATCATCTCCCAACCTCCATGGACAGTCTATGCTACCTTCATCCTCTTCGGATTAGATGCATATATCTGCCATGACTACTACACACTCAGGTTTGGTCGAATTACCCATTTCTAGTTTAACCTATAGTCATTGGATTTTTTTTTATTTTGGCTCTTATCATCATATGACTCCTAATGTTTTTTTCCTTAGTAGTTGTCACATACCATCTTCTCCTGTAAGTATCTTAACGGCCAATGGTTCTCCTATGTATGTTGAGTCTATTGGGTCTGTTTGTTCCTCTATTCTAACTTTACCTAATGTTTTCATGTTCTTCACTTATCTCTTGGTTTAATTCCATTAGCCAATTGGTTAACTCTGGATATAATGTTCTTTTTTTGTCTTTTGGATGTATTGTATAGGATTGGAAGTCACAGAAGTTGGTTGGGATTGGGCATAGAGCTGGAAGACTTTATGTTTTAGAAAATTTGCACATTCCTATTTCTACTTCTTCTACTCTTTCTTTTTTCATTTGAACTGTACCTGTTCCCCTTTTTATTTGTGGCATTCTAGACTGGGACATATATCTGGTACGATTTGAAACAATTAAGTGTTAATGGTCATTTGAGAATTTTTTTTTTTACATGATAGTAATGTGTCCTCTTGCAATGGATGTAAACTTGCTAAAATGTCTGTTTTACTGTTAATATTGACACATCTTTATCTTCTTCCCCTTTTTCTCTTGGTTATACTGATGTTTGGGGACCCAAGAGGGTCCTACCAAAGGTGGATCTATTTACTATGTTTCATTTGTGGATGATTACAGTAGATTTTATTGGTTATTTATGATTCATATATCTGATTTCTTCTCTATTTATCGTAATTTTCATGCTATGATTAACACACAGTTCTTTACCATGGTTAAAATTCTCTGTTTTGATTTTAAGGGTGAATACTTCTTAGAGGACTTTGAACACTCTCTTTCTTTTTGTAGTACTATTCATCAATCTTCTTATTCTGAAACATCATAACAAAATGGTGTTGCAAAACGGAAACAACATCACATTATTGAAACCACTCGTGCTCTTTTGTTATATGCATTTGTTCCCATTTCTTTTGGGGTGAGGTTACTCTCACTGCTGTCTTTCTTACTAATCGTATGCCTACACCTGTCTTGTCTGGTATTTCTCCCTATGAAATTTTTTTTGGTCGTGTGCCTAATTACTCATTACTTTGGGTGTTTGGTTCTGCATGCTTTGTTTTATTGCCAAAGCGTGATCATAGCAAACTGATTGCTCGCTCAACCTTGTGTGTGTTCTCAAGATGTGGGATTCATCAAAAGGGCTATAAGTGCTATGATCCCATGTCTAATAAACTATATGTGTCTCGTCATGTGGTTTTTCTTGAACATATTCCCTATTACACTATTCTTGCAAATGGTAGCTCTTGTCTCTAAGGAGGATCTTGTTTTACTTGACCCCTTTCCAAAGACTGTTCCTCCTGACGAATTCTCCTCCACCCTTGACTCTGTTCCCCTATCTATTAGTGGCTCTGCTTTCCCTCCCCTTATGATACCTTTTCCTAATGTTTACTCTCATAGGTTGAATGTGCTCTCAAGCTCTAATGCTCCTACACCCCACCCACTTCCTGTGGCAACCGACACTGTAGTACTTGAACGATAGTATCCCTCTCGCACTCGTATTGCCCTTAATCGTCTTAGTCCATCTACTACATATTTTTCCCGTTTTCTTGCTTCTATTCACTCTTTTCATGAACCTAAATCTTATACAGAAACATGCATTGATCCTCTTTGGATGAAGGCCATTCAAGATGAGTTATCTACTCTTCATCAGATTGGTACTTGGGAACTGGTACCAATGCCCACTGACAAAAATATTATTGATTGCAAGTGGGTTTTTAAGGTCAAGACCAACTCTGATGGTTCCCTTGAGTGCTACAACGCTTGCCTTGTTGCAAAAGGCTTCTCCCAGGAGTATGGTATTGATTATGAGGAGACTTTTGCTCCTGTTGCTAGGATGACGACTGTTCACACCTTGATCTCTGTTGTTGTTGTTTGTCAATGACCTATCTTTTAGATGGATGTCAAGAATGCTTTCCTCCATGGCCATTCGACTGAAGAGGTTTATATGAACCTCCCCCAGGTCTCTCTCATCCCACTGGTCATGTTTGTCGTCTACACCATGCTCTTTATGTTATTAAGCAAGCTCCTTGTGCATGATTTAAACTATTTCACCTGGCTACCTCTCGCATTGGCTTCACTTCAAGTGCTCATGATCATACACTGTTTATTCACTCCTCTCCCATTGACCCTATTGTACTATTCTTGTATGTTGATGATATGATTATTACTAGTGTTGATCCTTCTAGTTTTGAGGAAGTGAAACACTATATCTTAAGTGAATTTTCTATGTAGGACTTGGGCTTACTTCAATATTTTTTTGGAATCGAGGTTGCCCATTCACTTAGGTTACCCACTCTCATAATCGAAGTCTAGCTTTGATATTATTGTCAAGTTGTTTGCCTCGGATGGTGTACCATTGGAAGATCCTACTTTATGTCAGGAGTTGGTTGGTTGGTTTATCTGATAGTAACTCGTCCAGATATTGCCTTTGTTGTTCATGTGGTTAACCATCCTGTTTCTGCTCCTTGGTCAACTCATTGGGTAGCACTTCTTCACATTTTTTGTTATATCAAAGGTATACTTTTCCATGGGTTATTGTACTCCTCCACCTCCACCTTGGATCTCCGTACTTATACTAATGTCGATTGGGCTGGGATGTGAATGATTGCAAATCAACCTTTGGTCTCTGTTTCTATTTTTTTTGGAGATTCTTTGGTTTCTTGGCACAGCAAGAAACAGACTATTATTGTTTACTCTTCTACTGAAGCTAAATATCGACTATAGCCCATGCCACTGCTGAAATTATATGGATTCGCCAGCTTCTTTCTCTCTGACTTGGGTGTAATGCATTCTTCCCCTACATCGTTGTTCCGTGACAACAAGAGTGCCATCCAAATCGCTTATAATTCAGTCTTTCATGAGCGCACGAAACACATTGAGATTGATTGCCCCTTTGTTCGTCATCATTTTCAAGCTGACTTTATTAGCTTACCCTTTGTGGCCTCTACTCTTCAATTGGCGGATTCTTTACCAAGGCTTATCCTACAGCTTGCTTTCAGTTTCTTCTTAGCAAACTCATGTTGATTTCAATTGCCTCGTCATGAGTTTGAAGGGGGGGGGGGTATGAGTGATATCGATAGCACCACTGGTGGTACTATTGCCAGCGGTACTGTCGTGGGTGGTAGTAGTTAAGGGCAGATTTGATTTAGAGATTTTATTTTTATTTTGTTTCCTTTTGTATTCAGATTAGATCTCTTATTTAAATCTCTTGTAATTTATAATACATATGACTTTAGCATTGAATCAATAAAGGATCTGCCATTTCTTCTTCTCCTCTTCTCAAAACTATCAATGGATTCATAGTATATAATCTGAAGTAATTACATTTGTTGTAATTCAGCACGTTTTGTAAGAAGAGCAAGCTAAACAAGTTAGTTCTTTATTATGTATTTTCCGTTTTGTATGGTTTAGATGACCATCTCTATTTCCTGTATTCTATCCTTTGTTCTGGTATAAATATAAGTGTCACTCCTATCATTTTTGTCTTCTCATCATTGGTACACACATGCTTTTGCAGTATGTGCTCACTGTTACATGTCGGTACAAGTAATCCTTTAATGTATCTATCTATCGTTAGCTTTGCTTTCTTTTCTTTGTTTCACTTTCTTTTGCCGGTTTGCTGAAATGCTCTTTGACCTTTGAATTTCTCAACCCATTTCTCTAAGGGGTAGTTGGCTTTTTGCTCCCTTTTGAACCGAGAAGGCGTGTGCTTGAGCTGGCCGTAATCTGACTACTGACTCACAAATGCCCTTAGGTGGCAGAATTTTGGAATTAATAATTATCAAAGTAAAAAAACAAAATATCAACTCAACTAGGAAGTTGTGAGTGCATCACTAGTTTCTAAGGTATAAATAGTAAAGAGTACGATCATAGTATGCATGTATTAATAAAATCTAGTAATGATAAACTGCCCTGTTATAAGTGGTGCAGTTAACATGTTATAGATCTTTCGTTTTCCTATTTTAGCAAAATTGAAAAAAAAAAAAAAAGTCAATGATCTACATACTGAAGTTAAACTTGTGCAAGACTAAGTAAAACAACTTGGTTCAATAGTTAATTTGGATCTCAACCAAAAGACCAAAGAAACAATACCAAGTTTTATCTACAAATCTTGGTATTGAGGAGATTTCGGCAATTTTTACATCAACATCTTGGTATTATGGGAACGCTGAATCCCTAAATCCCTTAAACACCGAAAATCCAACCTCTCTTGCCTATGTTCTTTTGCTAAAAGAAATACTGGATTATTGAAAAAAAAAAAAAAGTTTAAGGAAGAATCTAATTTTTTTTTAAAAGGAAAAATTGATGACAATGATTCAGTAGCTGTATACCCAACATGAAAAGATATTTTGGCAGTATAATTTTCATTTTCTTTGAGGAAAACACTTTTGAGGAATCTGATTTAGAAGAGCCCCCTTCTAAGACCTTATCCACTGAAGATGAATTAAATCTAGTATTAAAAAAGGTTATAGATAATCCTTTTCATAGATATCAAAAAAACTAAATAATAAGTAAATCCCCTAAAAATCATCATCCTAGAAAAATTAAGAAACAAACTACCCCAAATAGGTTATACATGATGGATATACCCCTTCTTAGGTCCCACGTACGATAGTTTCACATAATGAAAGTTCAGAAACAGAATCTAAAACTTACTTAGAGTTTTTGTTTGAGTTCGAACCTAACCAAACCCAGAAATGTAAAAGAAAAATTGAAAGTCATGATTGTAAAACCTGTACTCCACTAACTTGGTCTAACCATGTCGTGCCAGGTCTTCCCATCATTGCTGGACCAAGTGGACTGACCTGTGAAGATGGATCACAAACCAGGTATGAATCGAGTTAAAATGCTCAAAAGTATACGTAGGGTCGCATACCTGGGTAGGTACGATCGACCATATGGAAAGAAACAATGGTCACTGATCAATGACCCTACGATCGATGTTTTCAACCCTACGGTAGATAGATTCTTCGACCGTAGGCCATTGACCGTGAGACCCCAGACTAGACTCTGAGTTGGAAACTTTCCTAATTTAAGGGGGATTTCTTTCCTAATATTAGAGAACTCTATATGGAGAATTATTCTCTATATAAAGGACGTCCCTCAACCTTTTTCACTCTTTTAGAACATTAGTAAACCCTAGAGTAAGAGAAGGAAAGGAAGGAGAAGAAGAGAAGACTAAGGAGAAGGTTTTGCTGAGAAGGTTTTAGCTCTCTACCATAGGCAAATATATGAACCTAATCCCTGAAGATGTAAATTCTATGGAATAAGGCTTCTATGGGGGATTAGATATGTCAAACTAGTATGATCCATGTAATTCCTTGAGTAAATCCCAAGGCTAATCATGAGGGGTGAGTTTGGTGATATTGGTTGATGAGAAACTACTAATGATGACCATAGGATAACCTTAGTATGAACCCAAGAGAAAAGCCAAGGAGTTGACCCAAGAAGAACTCGAATTGAATGTAGTTGGTGACCAGAAGTCTTAAGGTCACAGCTACAGTCGACCATAGCATGACCAGCATGACTAGAGGATCGACCATAGGCATTCAGAAAGATTTCAGAAACCATATGGTCGCAGCTACAGTCGCACCATATGCGACCGTAGGGTATCAACCGTAGGCAGTAAGGTCGACACAGTATGAGACCATAGGACCAATCAGACACATATCAGAGCTCTATTTCGATTTTCAACTACTGTAACATGTTACATATGAACCCTAACTTAAATTCATATAACTTTTAGGTTATTAATTCAATTCAAAGAGAATTACAAGGCTTGGAAGGAGATCAAGTTTTGCTAACAGGTGAGGGAACAAGACCTAAACTAATTGGATAATAATAAACTGTTTACTTTATTGTGTCCAATGCCATGAATGATGCTATGTTTGTATGCTTGTAATGTGCATCTCATATGTCATTCAATATTCTTGTTATTACTGCTCATGCATATTTATTTCTGTCTATTTATAATATGATGATGATGATGATGCTAGGAATAGGCATGTGATTATGTGTGTGTGGTTAGTGTGTTTGATGCGAGTGGAGCATCAGGGGGAGGACGTGGCATTGTGGTCTTGACTTGATCACCAGACTCTAGCTCTATCTCTACTCAAGTCTTGTTCATTGATATCGTCGTATCGCCATTACCTTAGCAAAACTATTACGTCATAGGGCATCAGGGGAGGTGGTCTCGGACCATGTAGTCTTCGACTCTGCTGGGGGGCCTTAGTTCTATCTATATGAACGTATTGAGGGATGCTGGGGTGAGACATTGGATACACTGGATGACATTTAGGATTGATTAGTTGCGAGTCCAGTTTGCAAGCCCTCACCATTAGGGGCTTACGTGTTGGTATGGGTAGGGCATTAGAGGAAGTGTTGGCATTGTTTGATTTGGACACTTTAGCTATATGTCTATTCCATGGTGGGTGTATGTGGGATGATAATGGTGTTTGATCCATTAGACGGATTCACACACTTATATATAGAGGTGTGGGGGCCATCAAACCTTTCTATAGCATATTGCAAACTTAAAAACCAGACCAAAGATATGAATTGAATGCATGCATATATTTGTTGCATTGTTTTATTTGCTCACTGAGCCATGGTGTGTGCTCACCTTTTTGACGTCGAATATTTTAGTTGATGATGCAGGTCTTACTGTTGAAGATTATGTGAATGCGTCGATGTATGGACACATTGAGGTCATGGACGTAGAAGCTGTTGAAGATGCGCATAATCCTTTATGCGAGTGCAACTAGTGCATTTTTTATTAATTTAGCTATATTTGGTTATTGAGACATGTAACGGATTATTTACCTTTATGTCTTGAGTTTTTGAGAAATAATTAGATTAGATAATTATTATATCATTGTTAGACACTCAGTTTATTATCTATAAGACTTCCACTTATTTGTTATTTTCTCTGATTATTTCTGTGGAAGGTGTGTGTGGTTGATATGGTGGGTACTACTTAACGGAGATCCTGGTTGAACCATTGATTTATTTATGGTTCATCACACTATTCTGGTTAGTCCATAATTGAGGTGTGACAATGATCATTTAGGAACTAATAATGATTTCATAAATAGAGTTGATGTCCTTAGGACTACTTTCGGTGAAAATATTCAAGCTACAGACAAAGCCAAAGGTTCTATCCCGAATCTCCCAGTCTACATAACAC
>CM053273.1:36766174-36789086 GCA_028583415.1 Protea cynaroides
AAAAAAGAAGAGTTAAATTCTTATTTTCTGGCTGAGTCTCCTACGGTTGTGAGACTCAACCAGATTCCATTCCCTCTTGATTCTTTAAACAGGTACAGCAGGCTTTCAAGACTCATAACTCCTATAGTTCTTTTTAGATCCTCCCCAAACTTCAGAAGGTGTTCACAATCATTACAAAGGTCATCCATACCAAGTTTCATCTAATTCTGACGGTTAGATTTCAAGATAAGTGGGTTTTTTCATTACTTTTCTCTGCAGATTTTTTGTATTGGACTGAATTAAGATCCTGTAGCAAAGAGGACTTATTAATTTGACTTGCTTTGAACCCTCTTTGCCATCATTTGGAGTAAGAAAATATTTGAGGAAGATTTTAAAATGATGTTACAGATGTCAAAACAATTGGTGATAGGATGATATCCTCCAAACTTGTATTAGAAATAGAGATAATCAATATTACTAGTGCTTAAGCACCACAAATAGGATTAGATGAAAATAGTAAGAAACATTTTGGGGAATACATAGCGAGATTAGTTCAAGGAATTAGTTAAGGTGAAAAGATTATTATATGAGTAGATCTTAATGAACATGTTGGAAGAGATAGTAGAGGTTATGAAAAAATTCATGATGGATATGGTTTTGGAGATTGGAATGAGGGACTTCAATTTTAAAATTTTTCTGTTGCTTGTGATTTATCAATAGTAAACACATGTTTCAAAAAGAGAGAAGAAAATTTAATATCCTTAAAAAGTGGACAAAATAGTAGCCAAATAGACTTGATAGGTTATCATATAAAGATTGTAAGATTATACCAAGGAAGGGCTTAATCACACAACATAGATTAATGGTTATAGATATGTGTTCTAAAATGTCGAATCGTAGGAAATGTGAGATCCTAGGATAGGATGGTGAAACTTAAAAGGAGGAAACTTGAAGATAATAAATTAATATCACATGGAAGGTGACACTTAGATGAAAACTAAGAAATCTAGTTTTAAAACTTAGCAAAGAACTAAGGATGGGAAGGATTTCAAAAGGTATAAATTTACTAAAAAAGAAGTTAAGAAGATTGTAGGGAAAGCAAAGAGTAAGACGTGTGGGGATTTTTGTAGCAAGGTTCAAAATCTTGGGTCTCGACCCCACCTTTGCCCGGTTGTTATATGAAATTTCCGGCGAGACAATGTTTTATTTTTTCCTGGAGTTTCATTGGGGTGTCTCGGGGGTCAAATGACCATTTAAGGCCTAATACTCCTGGGAGACCCTATTTTATCCTACATAAACATGTGTAAACCATGAAATTGCAAAAATAATCACATAGTAGTTGATGTCCTTGCTAATTGGCTCAAGAGAGTCAGAATGGCTTAGTCAGCGACAGCCAATCAGCTTTTATTGAAGAGAGGAATATTATCGACAACATTCTCCTTTCTTTGAATTGGTTAGAAGTTTTGATAGAAAGTCACCATCCCCTAACTGCACTTACGAAAATTGATATCCACAAAACCTATGATTTATTAGATGCAAATTTCTGATTGAAGTAGTGAGACTAATGCTCTTTCCCTTGCTTTGTTTGGTGGATGCATTGCTGTATCTCGATAGTTTGCCTCTCTATTTTGATCAATGGGAGCCCAACGGGGGTATTTTGGGACTAATAGCGGAATCATGCAATGATGCCCTATGTCCACCTACCTATTCACTCTTATAACAATGGAGGATGTGAAACCAAGAGTGAGGGAATCGTGGGAGAGATAAAACTGAGAAAGGGGAGAGAATTATATAATTCTCTCCCCTTCTAAGTCATGCTCTATTTATTATAAAAGAGAAGACTCATAAAGGGAGTCAACATACAAGAAATAGAGTCCAAGTAAGAAACTTTAATAGAGTCCAAAAAGGAAAAACTAAACAGAAGAAAAATAAACGTAACCAACTAGGTGACACCTAGACTATTTAACTAATAATCTTAACACTCCCCTTCAAGTTGGAGTTAGAGCATAAAGATCACCAAGACCCAACTTGGAACAGTTTTGCAAGTTTTGCAAAAATAAAGTCTTGAATAACGCCTTTGTAAATATATCATCAAGTTGAGAACTGGAACTAGTGAACGAAGTAGATATCATGTTACGCATAACAACATCTCGAACGAAATGACAATCGACTTTGATATGCTTGATACACTCCTTGAAAACAGGGTTGCTAGCAATATGAATGGATGTCTGATTATCATAGTACATAGGAATAGTTTGTGTAATAGGAAAGCCCAGTTCACCAAGAATATTCTTTACCCACATGAGTTCTGCCATAGTCTGTGAGATATAGCACGATACTTAGCTTCGGCCCTAGGTTGTGCAGCCGTAGTCTAATTCTTGCTACGCCATGTAATAAGATTGTCACTAAGAAGGGTATAATAACCAGTAATAGACTGACGATCATCATTAGCACAAGTCCAGTCAACATCAAAACAATCACAGTCCACAGAGATCAATATTTTGATGAGGACGATAATGCAACCCTTTATCAGTGCTCCCTTGAGATACTTCAAAATTCGACAAGGAGCATCCCAATCAACTTGTTTTGGAGCTTGTATAAACTGACTAATAACTCCAAGATAATATGATATGTCAAGCCTAGTGACAGTGAGATAGATAAGTAAGTTTGCCCACAAGATGGCGATATTGAAGGACATCAATAAAATCCACATCATCACAGAGTAGCCAGTTTAACATGAGGGTCCATAGGAATATCGATAGATTTGCAACCTAGCATATTTGTTTTAGTCAGAAGATCAAAAACATACTTCCGCTTGAGAAAGACCAATACCTTTGGATCTTCGAACTATTTCAACGCGAAGAAAATAATGAACAATCCCCAAATCCTTCATTCAGAAAATGCTATCGTAGGTAGGCTCTAGCCTCATCAATACTTGCTAGGTCATCTCCAGAAACAATGCTATCATCTACATAGACCACAAAAATAACAACCTTGGAATTGCGGCGACGAACAAAAATTGAGTAATCGGAATAGCATGGTTTAAACCCATAATCAACCACAACTTTAGTGAATTTGTCAAACCAAGCACGAGGAGTTTGCTTCAGACCATATATTGCTTTGTGAAGTTTGCAAACTCTGTGGGCAGCAATCTTCCCCTGAGCAATGTACCCCAGAGGTTGCTCCATATATACTTCCTCATATAAGTTACCATATAAAAAGACATTCTTAATATTCAACTGAAAGGGGCCAGTCCAAATTAACAGCAAGGGATATAAGAACCCGAACAGAATTGAGACGAGCAACTGGAAAAAGGTTTTCAAAATGATCAACCCCGTATGTCCGGGTAAAGCCCTTGGTAACCAAGCGTGCTTTTCAGATGTTCCACAGTACCATCGGGGTTATACTTTACAATGAATATCCAACAAGAACAACCCACCTCCTTATCCATAGGTAAATCAACAAGGACTAGATTTGCTGAGAAAGGTTAGCATCCATCTCGACATCCATAGCCTTCTTCTACTCAGCTCGGGTTAAAGCCTCAATATGAGAAGTGGGAATAGCAGTATGGGATAAGGCATAAACAAAAGACTGATGGTGCAATAGGAGATGTGATGTAGGCACATAATGAGTAATAGGATATGTTAGCTGTGGCAGATGAGTGCAAAAATGAGTACCTTTGCGAAGTGCAAGAGGAAGATCAGCAGACAAAGGTTCCATAAGGAGGAGGACCAGGAGGGAGCAGAGAGTGGGTATGCGCCGGTGCTAGTGCAGGTGGTTGAGCAGGAGCCGGTGCCAGTGCACGCCGTTGGCGACGATGAGTGGGGAAGACACATTAGTAAACGAGTGGGGAAGACGCCTATAGAGGAGCGGTAGTAGGGCTGGTGTTGGGACGAGTGGGGAAGGCACATCAATGAACGCAACCAAGGCCGGAATAGGTGTATCGGAGTTTGGAGCCGGATAACATGGGGTGTCCTCAAAGAACGTTACATTAACACTAACAACCTGGCACTGAGTAAGAGGATCATAGCGCTGATACCCTTTCTGAGTGAGAGAGTAGGCAATATAAACAAGTTGACCGCACGAGGGGACAACTTGTCTAGGCCAGGCTGAAGGTCATGGACGAAGCAGGTGCTTCCAAAGGTACATGGTGGTAAGGAAAACAATGGAGAGGAAGGGGAAACCAGGGATATAAGGGACCAATTCTGGAGGACTGAAGACGACATTTGATTGATCAAGTAGCAGGCGGTTAGACTGCATCACCCAAAAAATAGTGAGGTAAGTGCATATGAAAAAGGAGAGAACGATCAACCTCTAATAAGTGACAATTTATATGTTCGACAACGTGATTTTGTTGAGGGGTGTAAGAGTAACTGGTTTGGTGAAGGATACCATGGGACACGAAATAAATAAATAGCCTATTGAGTGTATTAAAGTGCATTATCAGATTGAAAGGGTTTAATGCTAACCCCAAACTGATTCTTGATTTCTAAATAAAATTGTTTAAAAATGATAAGGTTCTCGGAGTGATCCTTTAACAAATATAGCCAAGTGGTACGAGAATAATTGTCTACAAATGTGACAAAATAATTAAAACCAACACGACTATTTACTTTAATAGAACCTCATATGTCGAAATGAACCAAGGAAAAGAGAGGACTTTTGGATACATCACAATAAGGGAATGATAAGCGGTGATGTTTTCCCAATTGACATGCCTCACACTCAAGTGTAGTATTAAAGTTGCAGCTTGGAACCATGATCTGGAACTTGAATAAAGACAAATGACCCAGGCGAAAATGCCATTGTAGTGTAGAAACACTAGTAGCAGTAGTGAGCGTCATAGTTGTCAAGGCGACAAGGCGATCCAAGGCGTTTGGGGCCATCCTGGGCGCCTAGGCGCCCGCCTAGGCGTTGCCTAGGCGACCAAGGCGTTCCCAGTGCATTTTTTTATTTCTAAAATATTAATGTTTATATATATGCAACATTCTACATAAATAATCAACATTTAAGACATAACTTAATTAATAAGTGGTGTGGACCCAATTTTACTAATGTACACTAAGACCTGGGATTGTGTCTAGAGTTAAGTAAACAATTATTTATGACTAACATTTGCGTACTTTTAACGAATTTGATCGGAGGGTAACTCCTTTAATATAGTTCGGATTCAAGCAATCTCGAATTCGTTGCAAAGCTAGCATAATCAGCTTTCCAACAAATCCGAGATTGCTTGAATCCAAATTATAATGAAGGAGTTACACTCCGGTCAAACCTTGTTCGGAATACGGGAATGCTGTTTAAAGTCGTCTGAATGTAAATTATTTTTTGGGCATCAAAGCAAAAGATTATTTTGGCGCACTCTTGGTTTTTAGTGATGATTTATTATAATAAGATTTATAGAATTTTTATATTTAAAAAAAAACCTAGCATTTAAAAGTTGAAAATCGCCCTCGCACCCAAAAATATGGTTTTTGTTCTTGAACAGGGGGGTTGACTTTTTTTCCTTTTGGAATTTGAATTTTAGACTATTTTTATTGGATTCAAATAGGGGGGTATTTGCTTATTTATGAATAATATCTTAAGTAAATTAAAGAAACATTTACTTAAATGATATTAGTCATAAATAAGTACTGCCTGATAATTGTTGTTCCTGTCTGACCTGGGCGACCGCCTTTCTCATGTACACAAGGCGCCCTGGCGCCCAGGCTTGTACAAACCGCCCGGACGCCAGCCTAGGCGACGCCTTGACAACTATGGTGAGCGTAGTAGCGGAAGATGGAATGGCGTCCAGATATTACAGTCTGTCCTTCTTATGTCCCCCCCACCAATTGTCGTCTTTGTTTGTAGATCCTGAAATACACAACATGAGGGGAAAAAGGTGACAGAACAGTTAAGAGCTTTTGCTAAAGTACTAACTGAAAGTAAATTTATGGGTAAATGAAGGACATGAAAAACAGATGACAAGGATGAAGTACATGATAGGGATGCATCACACTTGCCTAAAACATGGTGGGTGGAGTTATCAGCCAAGTAAACATTGGATAGTTGAGGACAATGGTTAAAGGAGGAAAATACTAAGGTCTTACTAGTCATGTGAGAAGAAACACCAGAGTCAATTACTGAAGAGTTAGAGGTTGTGGATGCAAGTAAGGTAGTAATACCTATATGAGCCAAAGTAGCAGTGGAAGAAGAAGTAGAGCCTTGAATGTCTAGTTGATTGAGACGAGTAAGCAGGCTTTGAAAATCTTCTTTAGACACAATAACTGAAGAAGACAAATCTCCATTAGTTGAAGCGGTGGGTGTATGAGAATCACCATTTGAACTAGCCGCCCTTGTAAATTGAGACTGAGACCCAGACCAGAGTCAATAGCCCAAGAAGTAGAAGCTGTGGATGCAAGTAAGGTAGTAATACCTGTATGAGCCAAAGTAGCAGTGGAAGAAGTAGAGCCTTGAGTGCCTAGTTGATTGAGACGAATAAGCAGGCTATGAAAATCTTCTTTAGACACAATAACTGAAGAAGACGAGTCTTCGTCAGTTGAAGCGGCAGGTGTATGAGAATCACCATCTGAATTAGCGGCATTGCAAATTGAGACTGAGACTTGGAACTCCATTGAGGAGGCTTACCATGCTTTACCCAACATCTATCAACCGTATGATTTTGTTTACAACAAAGAGAGCAGAGACACATAGGCTGATTAGAAGAGCCACGTCGACCACGACCCCGACTCCGACCCGACCCCCGACCCCCACCACCACAGCCTTTACTAAAATTACCACGACCAGGGCCGCCACTGGTAGTGAATAAGGCGGAGTTTTTTGTGGTTGAGGCGCCATGAGACTTGGAGAAGGTGGGATCGATGATGCGCTGAACACAACAGAAGGCCTTATTTAAGGTAGGGACTTTATCTTTGGCAAGGAGTTGGCTTTTGTTAGGTTGCTACTCAGAACTGAGTCTAGAGAGGAAAGTAGCCACCTGAAATTGCACCTTTAGAGTAGTGAGGTTGAGAGATTGGTGGACATTTAATTCTTCCCAGATACCCTTGAGAGTATTATAAAATTCAGCAATTGATTTGTCGCCCTGTTTGCAATTAAACAGATTCATATAAATCATAAACACGAGACAAGTTAGTATCCTGAGAAAAGCTCTCCTATAAGTCCATCTAAAAACCCTTGGTAGTGGTGTGGAATATGATATTGGCAGCCATCGAGGGCTCTATGATAAATAGCCAGACCATGACTCTGGCATTTTCACGGGTCCAAATAGCATAAGTTGTAGCATTAGAATCAAGTTGGTCATTTTTTAAGTAAGCCAGTTTATCCCGGGCAGTGATATAAATGGTCACGGCCTGCTTCTAGAGAAGGTACTTGGATGAACGAGTCAATTTAATGGAATTGATTTGGACGTGGAGAGGGTCCACATTAATCTTTGGATCACTCATACCGTCTACCAATGAAGAACCAGTAGACAGAAAAAAAAAATCCTGCTGATTAATAGAGACAGCAGCTGAAGAGAACCAGTAGATCCAAAAAAAGAGCACTGCCAAAAATAATATCGATCTGGATCTGACTATCGATTTGGATCTGAATCTGAATCTCGATCTGGATCTGAATCTGGATATTGAACTGGATCTGAACCTGAATCTTGATCAGGATCTGAATATCGATCTGGATCTGAATATCGATCAGAATATAGATCTGAATCTGAAGCTGATTCTAGCTGAATATCGATCTGAATCTGACTATAATCAGATCTAGGAACTGAAAAAAAAGGTGTCAATCTGCTGCTGTAGATGGTAGTCTGCTGTAGGAAGTGCAGTCGGCTACTGTAATCTTGAGCAAAGAAAATTGGTTGATCAATGTAAACTCGATCTGCTCTTGCTGAACCAGAAAACAAATCAATCAAAAAATAGAGATCGATTGCTACTGCAGAACCAGTACGCAACATAAAAATAATTTCTTGATTTGCTCATGAATCAAAGAAAAACAGGCCTTTGATCAGATCCCCTTGATGTGAGCAGAATTCATAATGAGTGGCATGTTAATCCCCTTGTTGCTGGGCTTCCATAAACTGGAATTTGTTCTTTAATCCATGGGGACAGCCACTAATAAAACAAAGAGAAAGAAAAGAGGGAAGAGAGTTTAGAGGACTCTCAAAACAGTAATGGTGAAAGGAGTGTTGTGGTATGATCAGAAAGACTCTGATACCATGTAACAATGGAGGTGTGAAACGCGAGTGAGAGAGAACAGTGGGAGAAATAAAACCAAGAGAGGGGAGAGTATTAATGTGTGTCTCTCCCCCTCTAGTCATGCTCTGTCTATTAGAAAAGAAAAGGCTCATAAAAGGGGTTGTATAGCATACAAGAAATGGAATCCAAATAGAAAACTTTTACAGAGTCCAAAAAGGAAAAACTAAACAGAAGAAAAATAAACGTAACCAATTAAGTGTCACCTAGACTGGTCTAGATGTCAGCTAGGCTATCAAACTAATAATCTTAATAACTCTGATCATGGAGGCTCTCTCAAGG
The DNA here is from genome assembly GCA_028583415.1 of Protea cynaroides. Lineage (NCBI taxonomy): Eukaryota > Viridiplantae > Streptophyta > Magnoliopsida > Proteales > Proteaceae > Protea > Protea cynaroides. The sequence continues at coordinate 36,774,682 of CM053273.1, forward strand.
TTGATTCAAGTGAAGGCAGCTAACCATGAGATTGATTTCTTTCCCAGGTGCAAGTCCGTATAGCTTGCCTACCTTGCTTTCCTAGATGATATATGCCACACCTCAGATGTTCTTGCTTCCTTTGGTGTTTTGTCTGGTCTTTGCGTCAACAAGCACAAACCCTCCCCACTGGTTTATGAAGTCTTGCCCAAAATGACACTTGCCTACACTTCTCTTGATGGTGTCTGGTAGCTGGGTAGACTCTGTTCCAGTGGATTGGCTCAAGCTTGGTCAGCTCTTCAACCAATCTCTAGGAGGCCTTTGGGGAGTGGCAACCTCGTAAGCTGGAATGCAACCTCATCAGGCGTTTTCTTCTCATCAGCTTGAGAGAGTCAGATCACGGTCCATAACACTTGTGGTATGAAGTCATCTTGTTCCAAGGCCACATTCATTGCCATAGTTTCATTGCTTGGAGAGCAATGACCCACTCCCATCCTCCTAGAGAGTTCCTCATCCAGAGGCAGCTGCCTACGCCCCCCAACTGCTGCCTCTGCTGATCAGAAGCCGAGGATATTTCTCTCTTCATTCTTCGATTGCTTGTTTTCTTCCAATCTTTGGAATGGGATCCTCCGGCTCTGCTGGCCAGTCGTGACTCGCGAGGCCTATTTGCATCTTTTCCAGAGAGTGGAAATGGGTTCGCATGGCTCTCAAGGGAATTCTTCCTGTTGCATGCTTGGGAAAATGGCTTTCTGTGCGATAATTTATAACATCTGGATGGAATGGAACTTAAGATCGTGGACATCAAGAACCATCAAGAAAATTTGGGATGCCATGGGTGGTGAACACAGGGAATCTCTTATCTCTATTGTTACACGATCTGGATACCCCTCATGAATAGATTCATTGCAAATGCATGGGATTTACCTATCCAATTCTAATGTGGATAGGTATTCCCATGTGATATTTGTATAGATCTTTTGTTTCTTGCTAGGGTTGACTCTAGTGAGCTCCTTCTTTTGTATCCTTTTGGGTTTTGTTAATATAATTCTTTATACACCAAAAGAAAAGTTACCTTAGAATTATCAGTTCGAAGCTATAAGTGAATACCAGTTATGAGGAAGGAAGCAACTTGGTTCCTCAAAAGGATTACCGAACATAAGGACATATTGTGTAAGGAATTTTAATCAAAAGGCAGCTACTGCGCTGTGGATTTATTTATATAAATGGAAAAGGAAGATGATGACTATTTCAGATACAAGTAGTACTTATACCTTACCTTGACAAGTTATTGTGCTGTATCATAGACTCTGCATTACATTGGACAGTTTTAGTGCTTTCTAATAAATGACTATTTGTAAGCTCATGGTTTGTTACCTTTCCATTTCATGGGTTCTAGTTAGATATTGTGGTTGTAAGAATATCAGAAATCAGGAACCAGCACTCCAAGTAGAGAGGAGAAGAAGAGATGAAGAATAAATGTAAAAGGAGGGGGAGAGATGTTGATTCTGCTAAAGAACCAGAATCGAGATCAAGTAAATTTCTCCCCTTGCGCCAAAGTTATTAATTAGAAACTGAAAATTACAAAGTCCAACAGGACTCTATCTCTAGGAAACGTATCAACAATAGAAAATAAAATAATAGAAACCATAAAGTAACCAAAACACAATGACTATAAGTCTAGAAGTAATGTCGATCTTGACTTGATCTCCTTTTGCTGCTACCGCCATTACTAAATGTGTTGACTAGGATGACCATATCGAGTAGAATGGACTCCCACGGTAATGGGTCTATTCTACTATCATTAACAGTGGTTTAGTGCTCTTATTGGACTGTTACCATTCTGAGCTATAAATCTTTTTTACTTGAGCATCTGCTTTTTGAAAAGAGAATGTAATGTATTGGAGATTTGTGGCTGTTAATTAATTAATATTTGGTCTAGAGTAGTGTCTTTTTACTTCTTTTTTTGGTCTCTTGTTGTTCACAGTAGCTGGAGTTGCAACTTGAAGTCTTGAACATTAACTGTTGTTTCATGTTGCTTTCACCTTTTGATTTTGGAACTCTCTCTTGATCCTTCTCTTATAGGGTAAAAGAGCTGGTCAAAGGTGAAACTTCAGATTCCCGAGCTTATGGAGATCCGACAATGCTAAACTCTTTGGGTCTGCATGATCTTGACCCTTCTTCTTGGTTAGTAATAGGATTACAACCTAGTCAGCTCTAGATATTGTGAAAATTGACATGAAGTAACATTACTATGTAATGATATGAGTTTTGATTCACACCTTTTGACACCATTGAATTGCAGGTATTCTGTTGCTTGGTATCCCATTTATAGGATACCGGAAGGTAATTTTCGTGCTGCATTCTTGACTTACCATTCACTTGGCCATTTGATTCACAGAAGTACCTCATCTGATTCTCTTGATGGGGATAATTGTATAGTTTCTCCAGTAGTGGGTCTTCAAAATTACAATGCTCAGGTACTTGTGATCTTGTTCACTCTTCCTCTCTTGTCCTGAATCAATTACCTGCAGATTAATTATCAACATGGTTTTGGAGATGATCCTAACATCATTATTTCTTTTGAACACATTGTTTCCATTTCCCTTTAAAATTCTAAGAATTTATTTTGAGATTTTTTACACAATTCAGGTGTTTGGAAATTGTTGATTTATTAGGTTTTCATCCATGTGAAATGTCTCTTGTTAATTTTTTACTTTGGAGTTCAATTCTCTGTGCATCTGTTACATTAGATAATTTTCTGCGTTTATGGAATCTTGTTTGGAATAATTATGTCCAATTTATCTTGAAGTTTACCTGCCTGCTTCCCACTTTCTCTGTTTCCCTGACTGAGGTCTCCTACTCAGAATATTGTTCCAGAAGACAACTCGAAAGAAATCAGCTCTCCTATTGGACCATAATAGTCATTTGTTTGAAGTTCAGCTTAGTTATCTTCCTTCTTCCATGCTTAGTTTTCTCTACTTTCTTATTACTTCTATTATTAAAAAAAAAAAATCGTTATATTTTCTTTTAGTTCCTTTCATCTTCATTCTCTATCTATAGTTCCTATTCCTAGTGGAAGTTGTTTGGGGAATCCTATTTTCTAAATAGCATAGTTATCAAGGCGCCAAGGTGACCCAAGGCTAAGGTTCTAGAGAGGTGCTGGGCACCTAGGCGTACCCAAGGCATTGTAAGGGTATATCTTAATAAGAAGATTTATACAAAGAGGAGGGGGTTAGCACATCATTTGTTATTGTTTTTAATACATGTGCATGATTCCATCCATTATGGTGTATATATGTACTTTATACATCCAATAAAAGTGCTACAAATGGCATTATTAAAAAAAAAAATAAACAAATAAAATAAGGCATGATACAATAAGCCGACCAACCGCGTAGCCCTATCTGACTTGCCCGGACACCTAGGCGTCGCTTGACAACTATGCTAAATAGGTGGACCTTATGCCTTACAACATTTAAAGGAGATCCTAAACTACGGTTTTTGCTTACTCTTTTGTCTACATGCATTCTAAGAATGTAACTTTTAGCAGTAAAAGTTTGCAGTAAGAACAATGATATCTATCTGTCAATCTCATAATGGTAATTTCAATGTGATGACATAGCATAGTTAGTCAGAAAGCAAAATCTCAAGTTCCAACACTAAGGCTGACAACACAAATAACAACAATTATCCCAGAAAGATAAGAAGATTCAGACAAACAATTCCATATTCACAGGGCTAACTTTGCCAGAGCTAGACCTAATACTAGACCTCCACCTAAGCCAAATTGAGGAGGAAAAAAGATAAAGAGTTGGCAAATACTGAAACTGAATTGGAAACAATCGCTATTATATATGCTGGAAACTGATAGACAGGATTAGTAATAACAGAAAAATTTAGAACAAAGAAGAGTTCCTCTGGGATTTGCCTGGAACATGAGGAAGTCTGTCCCCTATGGAATTTCATTCTTGGTGAATGGGCTTGTTAGACCCCCCTTGATGTGGTCCCGAGTTGCAAAAACCTGTTTTGGGATCACTATGAGCCTACCCCGAATAGTAGAAGCTCAAATAATAGAGGGTGGCAATTCTGTAATTTTATGTAACCTCCAGACCCTTGAAAACAGTATCAAGGGGTAATTGGTATTTTGAGTTGTAAGAAAGGGGTTAATTGTGAGATCTAATTTAATAAAGAAGGGATTAACTTTAAATAATGGAAAAGATTCACCTTCCTCGCGATGAAACACAATGCCAGTGGAGATATGGTGTGCTTGCTAATGAGAGATCTCTCTCATTAGAACCTAGAAGTCCATTCAAGCTGAGATTTCGGGTAAAGGATCGCAACCCATAATCTCATGAATCCAACCGATCATAGATCATATAATGGATTATAGGAAAGAATAAAACTCCGTGAAACTTACCGAGGTGGAAGTCGCGAGAGGTGGTGTGAAATTGGCTATGCTTCTCATTGTCCACACAGGTAATGGTCCAGATTTCACAGATTGAGTCGCCTTAAGGTTTGTGAAAAACCTCCAAATATCAGAACAAGGGGAGTAGAATTGAGGGAACTTGACTAAGGATCAGGGGGCTGTAAGTACTGCTCAGGAAGAACAGGGAAGAAAGAGGAAAGAAATGAAGGGAAACAGAATAGGAGGAATGAAGATGAGTTACAAAGGAAGATGGGAGAAATCCAACCTGAGAAAGAAGTTGGAGAAGGAGAGGAGAACCAGGAGCAACGATTGACACTTGCCAATAGGCAATGCTGGAAACAACCCAACTAATTTCATTAATCAGTCTGTCTGATTCATTGAATTACAAGAATATTTATAATGATAAAACATCTAATCTCCTACTTAATCTGAAACTACTATTAAAACAAGAACTCCTATGTTATCTAAACTTCCCCAATATAAGAGATTACAAGATAATCTCAAATAAAGAAATTCCCTAAAATCCTAGTAGATTGAAATGATAATTGGACCCAGTTCTTTATAGTTTGGGTTTCCAAGCTGGTCCAACCATAGAACCCTTGCTGCATCACCCCTATTTATATATACACTAAAAGTCAGATGTCCGAGTAATACCCAACATAGGTGAACCTACTACCAGGCAATCCAATAATTAGACTCCCAGATTGAAAAGGAAGAAGAAGAAGCAACAAATAACCCTGGGTAGCCTATTTGCAATCAACTTTCAAACCTGTATCTAGGACTATATACACTTAAAAGAAACTAAAAGAAATAACTCTGAAGTAAGACTGATAAGCGTAGTGGGCAGAACTGACAAAGGAAATCAAGCAGACTAACAACATTTTTGAATTGAATCAACAAAGTAGGAACCACGTCTCAAAACCCAAACTGTATGCTGATAAAATAAGAAAACATGAATAAATTCTATTGCAATGTCCTGTAAGATGTATTTATAGACTGTTGAACACTAAACCAAAAGAACAAAACACTACTACGAAACTAATTCAAGGGTGCAGGGGCCCAGCACTCCCTTATCCATAAGTAGAACAGCTCCCTCAAATAAGTGCTATTTAGCAGCTCAGGTGGCCTGAAAATTTTGTGTATAGGTGCACCCCAAGATTTCACCTGTAAAGTTTCAGTCCTTCCGAGTTTGCCACGTGGCAAAACAAGGTTTTGATGAAAACCAGGGACTACAATGGGGGTGCATGAACATGGACATACAAGGGAGCGTATGCCTACATATGAGAGGGTACATTGAATCTGGGTCTGAAATTCGGTATGTGGCCTTTCACACATCACTTCCTAGACATCAACAGTCAAAATTTCGAAATCACCCTTACATGTAGCAAAAAACACAGGGCATGCTGATCTACATTCAAAATAGATAATAGTCAACAAGGCACAATGATACAACAGAGGTCCCCATGAGAGACTAAAAGAAAATGTAAATTACAAGGGATTTTCACGGGAGGTCCTATCAACAGTGAGTTGAATAAGTAAGTCACAAGCATTGATAAAAAATCGGTTTCTAAGAGTGTCTCGACATGATTTGACTATGGGAATTAGGGATTGCAGGGTCTCGAAATTAATGGCATCCCAAATCTGCTTGATGCTCATAGATTTCCTTATCCAAGATCTCAAATTTTGCTCCAACCACATGTGGTAAATGGTTGCACCAAAGGCTAACTTGGATACCTTGTCACAAGTGGTCATCCCTTTGGTGATTTTGATAATCCATCTCCATTCCTCGTCTAAGCTGTGGATATGCCTTCTGGAGGGCCAACAATGGTCGAGAATGCCTTCCCAAACGATGATGAAAAAGGGCAAGCAAAGAAGAGGTGAGAGATATCTTCTACACTCGTCGAACAAAGGCAGCAAAGAAGAGGTGAGAGATATCTTCGTTAAGTGTTGGTTCGATACTGATCGATACAAGTTGGTTTATGTTTTTTTTTTTTTTAGTTGTAACAAAAAAAAGAGTATGGATACATATCATGTGTATCGAAGTGTATCGATATGTATCAAGGCGTATCGGTCGATACACTTCAATACATATTATTTTTAAAAACCAAGATACGTTTCAACATGTATCATATCGACTAGTGTCAATACCGATACGTATTGGCCGATACGGCCTGTATTGTATCGATACTTGAAACCATGTATAGTAGTCACTAAAAATGATAGTGATGAGATCTCTCTCCTCAAGAGTTTCTTTGGTCGTGAGTTTGTAATAAAGGATCTTGGATATGGTAGCAGCCTCGGCGGCCCAAAGTCAGGCCAAGGCTGCTCGGGATGGCTACCTTACCAGGGCTTGACATGCCGCAAATCCTCTTGAAAGAGAGGGGTGCCTTTGGGAACATGGACACAGATGGTGCATCAAGTATGGCATAAGGATGGCTTTGATTGGTAGCGCATCCAAAAAAAATAAATAAATAAAGGATCTTGAAAAACTGATGTATTTTCTTGGAATTGAGGTTGCTCGATCCTCAAAGGGTGTCTTCTTTTCTCAAAGAAAGTACGTCCTTGATCTTTTATTTGAGATTGGTTTATTGGGCTGCCATCCTTGTGACACTCCTTTGGAAGCTAATGCTTGACTCAAGGATAAAGATGGTGAATTAGTTGATAAGGATCATTGCTAGCGGCTCGTGGGAAAGTTGATTTACCTCAAATACACGGCCAGACATTGTCTTCGCTATGAATTTGGTAAGTCATTTTATGCATGATCCCTGTTCCTCTCATATGGAAGTTGTTCTTCGTATTCTTCATTACTTGAAGTTAGCTCTTGGAAAATTGATTCTTTTATCTCCCCATGATCACCTGCGCATTGAGGCATACGCAGATGCTAATTGTGGTGGATCTCCCAATAGGAAGTTTGTTTCTGGTTATGGTACCTTTGTCAGTGATAATCTTGTCACGTGGTGTAGCAAGAAGCAGAATGTTGTGGCAAGGTCAAATGCTGAAGCAAAATTTCGTTTAATGGCTTAAGGAATATGTGAATCATTTTGGCTTAGAAATTTACTAGAAGGCCTTGGTGTTCCTGTTCGTCTTCCAATGATGTTATACTATGATGACAAAGCTGCAGTTAGTATTGCCCATAACCCAGTGCAACATGATCGTACTAAGCATGTGGAGGTCGACCGTGAGAATGGATTGATTTGTATGGCCTGTATAAAGTCAGAAGACCAGTTATATTCACTAAGGGTTTGGGTTGAAAACTTTTTCATCATAATGTAGCCAAGTTGGGCATGTGTGACATCTATGCACCAATTTGAGGGGGAGTGTTGAAATATGTAGTTTGCTAATCTACTAGTCTGCAAGGGGCATTTTAGTCCAGCCCCATGGAACCGACTAATAGAGTCAGTCGGGGGGTGGGGGGGGGGGGTGGGGGTATATTAGTCTTTAAGTAACTCCTCTTTTTACTTACTTATAAATAAAGGCAGGTTGATCCCTAGTAGATCACCCAAGCATTCAGTTCCTAAAGAGTGCTTTCAACAATTTTAATTGTTATTTCCGTGGGTCTCTAGTAGTACATGGCTTGGGGATTACTACCATAGTTGTCAAGGCGTCGCCTAGGCGATGCCTAGGCGTCCGGGCGGTTTGTACAGGCTTGGGCGCCAGGGCGCCTTGTGTACATGAGAAAGGCGGTCGCCCAGGGTGCCTGGTCGCCGGCGTCGCCTTGGACGCCCAGAATGCCTGGGCGGTCATCTTTTTCTCATATTTTTCCTTGATCTTTGAATTTTATTTAGGAGATTTATTAGGCCAGACAGGAACAACATTTATCAGGCAGTACTTATTTATGACTAATATCATTTAAGTAAATCCATTTACTTAAGATATTATTCATAAATAAGCAAATACCCCCCTATTTGAATCCAATAAAAATAGTCTAAAATTCAAATTCCATAAGGATAAAAAGTCAACCCCCCAGTTCAAGAACAAAAACCATATTTTTGGGTCCAAGGGCGATTTTCAACTTTTAAATGCTAGGTTTTTTTCTAAATATAAAAATTGTATAAATCTTATTATAATAAATCATCACTAAAAACCAAGAGTGCGCCAAAATAATCTTTTGCTTTGATGCCCAAAAAATAATTTACATTCAGACGACTTTAAACAACATTCCCGTATTCCGAACAAGGTTTGACCGGAGTGTAATTCCTTCATTATAACTTGGATTCAAACAATCTCGGATTTGTTGGAAAGCTGATTATGCTAGCTTTGCAACGAATTCGAGATTGCTTGAATCCGAACTATATTAAAGGAGTTACGCTCCAATCAAATTCATTAAAAGTACGCAAATGTTAGTCATAAATAATTGTTTACTTAACTCTAGACACAATCCCAGGTCTTAGTGTACATTAGTAAACTTGGGTCCACACCACATATTAATTAAGTTATGTCTTAAATGTTGATTATTTATGTAGAATGTTGCATATATATAAACAATAATATTTTAGAAATAAAAAAAAATGCACTGGGAACGCCTTGGTCGCCTAGGCGCCTAGGATGGCCCCAAACGCCTTGGATCGCCTTGTCGCCTTGACAACTATGATTACTACTAGTCGGCAACTTGGTTTGGGCATGTTTTTAGCTTCTTTTTATAAAAAGATGTAAAGGCTTTAGCCTCCCACGACTTTATGATAAAGGAATACAGCTGCTACCTTTGTTTGCTCTTTAAGACTCAGAGCTGCTGTGAGACTTAGCAAACCTTGATGGGAAATCGAGGGATGTTGGTGGGAAACCAAAACAGTTCCTAGGTGGGAAATCTAGGTTCATATCCCTTTTTTTCTCCATTATTCAGACTAACCTGTTATTACCTTATATGCAACTTGTTTCATATCTGATTTCATTATCATGTTTATTCCATCCCTCCAATTCAATTCTGATTCATTTCCTTGGTTAATCTTGCAGTCGGTTGTTAGTTCTATCAGTCCTTTGCTATTACATGTTAAGCATTAATTACATTTCAGATTCCTCTTTTCTGCTCTCCGTTTTTGAATCTGACTGGTCCTCGGTTACTGAAGTCTGCTGCTGGTTTTTTTTGCTATTTCAGTTTCTGGATTAAATTTATTTCTCATTAATATGCATTAAAATCTGGTTTGCTGAACATTAATAGTGCTCATCAATTAGTGATCTGGACAGCTAATTTTACTCTCGGTTTTACCAAGAAAGGGCTCCCGGTTTCTGTTGTAAGGCTGATTTAATCCCAGCTGATATCTGTATTTAAATCCATTATGTGTTTGTTAGTTTTGATACCTTTTATGAACTGAAATCCATCCATTTGATCTCATTCATCTTATGGTATCCATAGTTTTCAAGACGCCAAGGCAACCCAAGGCACTGGAGGGGTGCCTAGGCGTACCCCAAGGCGTTGTAAAATACATCTTTCAGAAGAGGATTTATACCAAAGGGAGGGAGTTAGAGCATCAAGTTGTATTGTTTTTAATACATATGCATTCCATGCATTATGGTGTATATATGTACTTTATACATCCAATAAAAATGCTACAAATTACATCAATTAAAAAAAAGCATGATACAATAAGACGACCAACCGCCTAGGGTGAAAATCCGCCTGGATGTCTATGATCGTATCATCTCTTGATCATTATTGACCGCATTACTACAGATCCTGAATTGCATCTATCGTTTGGATTTTCATATCTGAATTTCAGTCTTACCTGTGAAACCTGTGAAATCTTACTCTAACAAGGATTACTTCATATATTTGAATCTGACTGTCGGATTAATTTCATATTTGGATATAGTTTTTTCTCATCTTAGTTGGTACATCATATTGGATTCTAAGTTCCATCCAACCATTAGATCTCCTGATATTTACTGTTTTAATATTCTGGTTGTTTGGTTCCTTTGAAGAGATCCTGGTTTGGAGTATTTCTATGAGTCCTACACCTGTTCGGCTCTCATAACCCCCCATCAGATCCTCTGTTATGTGTATTGCTGGGAATATCCTGCAGTCCATATTCAAGTAAAAAAGAAGCATCTGAAGGGCATCAGTCTGATAGATTACTGGGCTGGGTTCCCAGGTGTACATTTAATGGAACATCCTCTAGATGCTTTTTCATTTTTCTTCAATATGCCATGCGGAGGTATTAGTGTGATGTGTGCCATTGAAGATCCTGAATTATAGTAAAATATTTTTCTTTTGAAGGGATCTCATCATGAATGCTCAAGTGAGTTTTTTTTTATGATCCATTTCTGATTCTAGTCCATCTCATATCCTTGGTTGCACTGAACCCCTCCCCTCATTTTTCTACAAAAACCTTGGCTACTTTGGGGCTCGAGTCCAGTTGGCACTACTTATGGATAGAGAACAGCAGCTAAAATTTGTGTTTGTAACTGATGCAAAACATGTCAAAATATAAACCTCACTTCTGACACGTCGTATGTGCACAGGATGAATGCTGGTTCCATTTGAGGCACTCCATCATGAACCATACAGAAGAAACCTCAAGTTTCAGCCCCTCCGAAATTTTGAAACAGCGGTTGAGAACACTAGAACTGACTGCTTCTATAATGGCAAGGGCTTCAGTAAATAGAGGAAACCTGAAGTCTGTAAACCGGCAGCCTGATTATGAGTTCTTTCTCTCTCGGCGACGGTGGTAGATAGGCTTGAGTTTTTCAGGGTGTAGCTCATTTTTCTTTATACTTCTTGAGGAATCTTCATAAAAACTATATTCAAAGTCCTGCCAGCTTTTTTCTGGGGGAAAAAAACTAACCGGTAGTAGGAAAAAGGCAGCCTTTGCTTGCCCCTGTACAAATTCTGTATATGGATTAGTTTTCTTGTACATTTGCTTTTCCTTACCATTACACTTGGTGGATTCTGTAATATTTCTTAAAAATTCTGTCACCTCTTCTTTCCAGTTCATGATCCACAGATCTGAGCTTTCAGGTCTGTAAATGTATCATGTCAATATGGTTTTGAAGGGTTAATCGGGTCTGGTTTTTCTCCTAAGAATGATGCCATGTTAATCAAGTGCTCTGGGCGTAAATTTTCATTCTAGGTTACTGTCGTTTATTTCTTGGGATGAGCTCTCTGTTTATCCCTTTCTCTACTGTCATGGTCATTTCACCTTACATGCCTGTCTTGACAGATTTACCAGCTCAATGAATGATTGGTGGAACTGGTGATGGTTTTTGACTCGAGTAGGGAATTCATACTTTTTTGCTGGAGATGGCCCATGTAGTGTGTTTCTTGTAATCATTAAGATAGTAAAACCTTAAAATTTAAAACCTAATTACTCCTGCTTTGTCCAACTCAAGGATTGGGTCAATTATCTCACCTATTTTGTGGAATTACATTAGCCTGCCTTTTGCAATCTTAGAAACTTGAAATGGTGTGTAGAGAGAACAAGGTTCTAACACCTGGTTTCAGACACGTTATCGGATATGTTCAACGCTGATCTGATCCATATCACAGTGTATGGATCCAATGGGAAGTTGATATGTAGTCAATATCGTATATAATAATATAAAAATTTGATCGGATTGGGGATCTGATAGGGAATCGGTCAGATCCAAAGTCAATTCGAATCAACTTGATAGCGATAGAGAATGCTGGAATAATGTTGAGGGTGTTTGGTTTGTCGAACTTTTGGGCCGAATGATTCATATATTAATTAAGAGAACATAATTAATTTTACATGCTATTTCAACCGTCAGTTGAACAACTGAAAAACAAGGAGACCAAGGTACAGTTGGGGCACATCTATTTCCTTGCAGAGACCTTTTTTATGCTTACATCTATTTCCTTGCAGAGACTTTTTTTTATGCTTTCTCGAATCATACCAGAGAAAAAACCAGTAGGAATTTTGATGGAACGAGATTACAGAAGAGATATGGACAAATACATAATGTATGCCAATACAAAAGCGGGCATTTTAATTACTGAATGAATATCGAATATTATATTATATCCAGATGGTTAGACTGCATATAAAAACGTGGGCATTTGGTATAGTGGTATGATTCTAGCTTAGGGTGCTAGAGGTCTTGAGTTCAATTTTTGGAATGCCCCTATTGGTTGTCATTTTGAGGGTGAGTTTTTGGTGTGCCAGTAAGGTTGTTATATTGTAACCTAACGGTCACGAGTTCGAAACATGAAAACAGCATTTCCATCTTATGGGGGTAGGGTTGCGTACATTCTGCCCCTCCTCAAACCCTACAATAACGGGAGTCTGGGAAGATAAGCAATCAATTTGATACAAAAAGTGTAACAAAACTAAAATCCATGTCTCTTTCTCTTTTTATCATTCTATTGATAGAAGCCTAAGAAAGTTTGAGGTCTCTCTCTCTCTCTCTCTCACACACACACACACACACACACACACACACACACAACTTCAGTGTAAGTCTCTGCAAATGAGCTAACAGAAAATCATGATCTATTTAGGAATGACAATTGAGATCATGGCTTTATATATAGAAATCTGAAAACTAGTCCATAATGTGAGTACATTTCGCTTTTATATAAATCGTATTATTTACAAACACATTATCGACTTATACATTATATTATGTTTTGGTTTTGTGTTGCATACATAGGTAGAGCACTTGGGGACTCCCCAATATGTGGTGGTTTATATCCATCAGGACTCATTGAATTTTCTTATGTTCTAAATTATTGTGGCACGAATACAAATGACAAAAGTCATGTAGACATGGCTATAGAATTGAAAATATGGACAAAAGTCTCTTGCTTCCCTTACTGTCTAGATTTGTTATTTACATAACATTGAAGGAGTACCTAGAACTTATATGTATACTATCTTGAAATATCATTTTAAAGATGATATTTTTATATGTACAAGTTAGCAAGGATCCTGCACTTATCTATCAGATTAAAAGATAGACCATCACTTGGTGATTACATGATATTCAAAAATAGCAATGTGAGTTTATCATACTTTGCAGTTGGGATACGTGAGTCATCTACTCGATCGATACTTCAGTCCACACATATCCTTAATTCCCCCTCCAATTGTCTACTTTTTGGTCTCCTTCATTCCATGCTCCCCTTTTCTGTATTCTTCTTTCCCCCCTTCTCTCATTCCGACGGACCCTCCACTTGTGTATTTCTTTAATCTCCTTTTGTCGCATTCCCATCCTTCCCCCCTCCCCTCCCCTCCCCGTCCCCTCCCTCTTTTTTTTTTAATTTTTATATATGATTCTTTCCCCCAGTAGAATACCCTCTCTCTCTCTCTCTCTCTCTCTCTCTCTCTCTCTCTCAAGGGCATGGCATCTCTTATGATACCATAAGCATCCACCAGTCTCAGATATGCATCTGACTTGTCTTCTACACATGGATTGTTTCGACCATGTTACGATCACACTGCCACCTGGCATGGAAGTGGTGATCATGCCTAAGAGGGACTACCCGACTGAAACAGAAATCCCACAACCTCAAGGATTATGGGTGAGACGCATGCGGGCTTGTAGTTACACTTGTAAGGTGGGATATACATGCAAGGCTCTCATGCAATTATAATAGAAAGTTGTTAGGATATGATTAGGAGAGAGAATGTAATAGGGAACAAGATATAAACCATTCTCAAGATTACATGGCTGGTCGTGATAGAATCCTCTCCTATCGACGGAGAGGTGCCGATCGTGATTGCATGGCTTGCCTTTTCCAAACTCATCAAATCTAGAATTTAGTTGTAACCAATAACAAAATTTACGACAAGATGATGCCCATCATTGTGAACAACAATTAAGCACACAAATGACACCTTTGCTCCAACATCAGCAAGAACTTGGTGTTAAAATGATAGTCTATTTTCAACATCTTCAGACCATGGATTAAAATCTCGGCGAGATCTCGCCTTTTTCGCTAGTTTCGACACTAGCCGAGACGAAAACAGAGGCGATAACCATTTTCGTCTCGGCATTTACCTGTTCTCGCCGAGATCTCGATATTTTTCGCTATTTTTCGCTATTT